>CM032629.1:13084838-13098756 GCA_019097785.1 Fraxinus excelsior
TTTAATATTTCATCTGAGAGGATAGGGGACATGGATGAAGAAAATAAGGCAAATTTGTGTGAGGAGGCCATTTTCTTGCTTTTTCCGAACTGAAAACGATTTAAACCCTATAAATTGTATATCTCTATAATTATGTGAGAAAATCTGTAGAGAAGATGGATTGATGTAGTGTAATTTTGAGGAGAAGAAGACAAAACTCTAACTAGAAGTAGAAATTGGGGGGTTTTGACTTTTTGAGTTTTACAGAAATTGAACAAAAATTTCACACTGTATATTGATTCAATTCAGTGGTAGAGAAGGCAGAGGGAGGAGGAGGCGAGAAGAGAGAGAATTTTTTTTTCTTTTCATTTTTAATGTTTTAATAAGGCTTTTGGACTAATTTATACTTTTTAAAAAGTTTTGGAGTATAATTGCAATTTTTTCTCTAATTTTCTTTTTATTTAAATTGTAGGGTATATTGGTCATTTTACATTAAAATTGGTGAAAATGATGATTTCCACAATGAAACGTGGAAATAGAGGTGAAAATGCAAAAAATTGAAACATAAGGACGTTTTGCACAGAAAAAGTCAAATGTAGGGACATTTTGTGCTATTAAGTCTAATTTTATCAACCACAGTCAATCTCTTCATATACCATTCCAATTTCTTTTTTAGATTTACATCAGTCATAATGAAGTTCAACTAGAAATATAGTGATTTCCGTCATTTTTCCTTATTTTCTCACAACATCATCCAAATTAATTTTCATATTATTTATACTTTTTAGTTTATGTATAACATTTGAAGAAGAAGAAGAAGGCGGGATAGAAGTCAAGCACTGTGAAGTTATGGTGGTTGGACGATTTTACCCTTACTTGTGGAAAATAAAAAACCAATTTTTTATTTAATTAATGGTGAATTCTAACAGTTTGTGGATGGAATGACGTTTTGCACAAGAAAAGGTAAATGTCTGTTATGCACCAAGAAATCAATGGTAGGAACGTTTTCCACAAAAATCACCAAAGGTATGGACGTTTTGCGCCAATTACTCTAATATAAACATAAAGACATAAGTAGGGAGTTAGGAAAAACAAGTTTAGAGAGTCATGTCAAAGATTTTATTCTAAAATCGTATTGCCTCCCCTTTATGCAGGTACTTTCAGAATTACACTGCTCCAAGATAAAATTCATATGGCTCACAGTCGATTCTCCTTTTATGTGCACAACCATAAGGAGATAAAGAACGAGTCTTTATCGAGTTGTCAAAACTATAGAAATATAGAATGTAAATATGATTCTCTTTCAAGTTCTGTTTTTCTCATCTTCTCTATCTTAATGAAAATCACACCCTTTATAGGGATAAGTTTAACCCTAACCCACACAATCATGAATGTAAAAACCAATTAAAATGTAAGTCACAATTTGAATTATGATGTTTTCATTTTTGTTAAAACTAAAAATTAAATAAAAAACATAACATTTAATGGTTTTAATATTGAAATGTTAAATCTTTATTTTTATGTTACAAAATGATCGAACTACTTCTCTAGTTTTATTTTCTTATTCAAGTGATGGCGTTGGATTTACTTTATTTTCTGTACTCCATGTCCATGGTAGCTTTGTGTACTTCTTGCACCATGATTTGTTTCTGAGCGCTATCACTTGATCTTTCTTGTCCATCTTCACCAAAAATTTAAGTTCTTTATCTTCAATCAACACCAAATTTCTGTAGTATTCACTTTACTCATTCGCATGGCAAAAACATTAGAAGAGAAACATATATTGGATGATATATTAATAGAAGTTGGAAAAATTAGTAAGGATATAGTTAAATATATAATGTTAAAATTGGAATTAAAAAAATAATATGTTAAGATTTTCCGTGCACCCTAATCACACTTGAATATTTGAATATTTAACATATATAGGTTAGATTTTGAGGTGAAAAGTTGTCGAAATTTTATTGAGAGATGAACAAAATGAAAAATATCAAGAAAGTCTTGTCTAAAGTTTCATCATTAGAAACAACTCGAGTCTCTAGGTAGCCATCATAATAATTGAGGATGAACTAGGAAGTCATTTTGTTATAATAATTAATTGATTTCGATTAAAAAGTTATTGAATTAATATTGAGCATTGTTTCTTATTTGAATTTCGTTATATGGTCTATGCCCTTTCATCTTCATGTATTGAATTGGTTTAATATATAGGGAAACATTAAAGGCATATTCTCTTTATTGTTTTCAAGTCGTTTTTTGTTTTCAAATTTTTAAAATAGTGAAAACGCGTTCTCTTTCGAAAACGCGTTTTGAAACACAAGTTAAAAATTTACGAAGAAAACTCAAAACGACAAATTTTTCATTTTTAAATGTTTTCAGTTATAATCAAACCAAAATTCTCAAAACGCGCTTTGGGTGTTTTCAAAACAATTTTTCAAAATACCAAAAAGAACACATTTTCAACAATCTCAAAATAAACACTCAAAACCCAAAATAAATTCAAAATTCAAAATTCAAAACACAAAACTAAAATACAAAGAGAACAATCTTTAATGTTTTCAAAATAAAATTAGTATAAAATAGACTAAGAACATTATTGACAAAAGTAATACACACATACACACACGAGCGTAAAATGGAAAAATGGGTATCGGGTGAGGATATATTTTGGACCTATAGCTAAATATATGATGGTAATATCAAAAAGTTTCTCCTCAATCTTAAATTTTTAAACATTGTAGATAAGGGAGCACAAAAACGTTCATTCCAAGTATATTTTGATAAAAGTTGATAGAACACGATTGAATAATTTTAGGATCAAAATCAAATATTTGATTACTATTGGTTGTTGACTTTGATTTAAAATATTAGCTAAAATATTGGTTGCAGAAATACAAACTCTCTTCGGATTTCGATTCCGGTGTTGGCTGCTTCGGAAAAAGCTCAACTAATGGTGAATTTCGTCTATTGGGACTAAATTTGATGTCTTTTTTTTTTTTTTCCCTTTATTTATGTAATTGCATATCCTTGTTAATGTATAAGCCTGGAAGTAGTCTGCTTAGGTTAACTTAAGACTGCTAACTATTATATTGAGCGTTGAGTATTTTAGGGTTATCGTTTTTGCTGGTGGGGTTAATTTTATAAGATTGCTAAATATTACGTTGAATGTGGCGAGTATTTTAGGGTAATTTTTTTTTTTTACCTTTGAATATTTCTGACCGCTTGTGTATCTATCTATGAAAGTGAATATGTGAAGTTCATATGGATTATATTCGATTATATGGGTTTATCATAACATGTTATTTCATTTCAAAGGGTATGTTATACAAACCTATTTAAAACGAATTCCTTAATCAAGATATTATGAATCTTATTGAGCAAAGTTCAGCCATTTTCTCGTCTTTGAGTTCCAGAAAATGGTATTATTTGCTTTGGGACGACCTGTTACTCTCTGGCTTTAAGACACGTCTGCCACTTTTAGTGGACGCTTGTCTCATGCTTGGGGGAAGATCTTTTGTTTTCCTTAAATTTGGACTTTATTTTAACGTATGAATATATGCCAGTAAATACAGTGTTCAAACCCCAGAGAAAATCAATAAACACAGATGAGCATAAATGCATTGCTTGCTTCATTATCTAATAACTTCTGCCTTTATTTCTAATTTTTTATATAAGTCTGACAAAAAAATTGCTGTGGTTGACATTGCCTAGGAGATCTACCGTTAGCTCTTTGTTTTGTAATGAAGTTTAATCTCCTCAAATTTTTGCATTTTTCTTTAATATTGGATGGGTGTGGAGGTGTTAATACCGATCAGTTAATGAAGAGTACTGTCAACAAAAAGTAATTTAGCATCCCCATTCTTTAGTATCTGATGCATTTTTATCTGTTTGGTTAGTGGAAGTCCAGATGTGGTCACATATGTCACATGCTCACATAATATAATTTGTTCTTCCATTGCTTCCACTAACTGGTGCTACTTCATAAAATGTGGTGGATCTCTTATCATTGCATATTTCCAACTGATAGGAGTGTATTTTACACGGTTAATTCATGAGTTTAACTTGGATATCCATCGTTATATGCGTGAAACATGGCTAAATTGGTTACAAATCTTGTTTGTAGGTCAACATCGGTGATCGTGGTGAAAAAGGAAGAAAAATGGAAAAAAAGGACCAAAAAGGAGACAAATCAAAGTTCATGGACTAAGATGCAAATACTCAAAAGATGACTCGGAGAAGAAATTGAGTACATGGAGATGAAAAGATTCAATTGAGTATTGAAAGTGTGCATTGGAACAAGAAAAAGATGGAAAAAGGGTCGAAAAGTGGAAAAATAGGATTCAGGGACCAAATCGCCACGAATTGAAAGATGTTACCACTATGCGGTCGCATAGTGGTCCCCTGCATGCGACCGCATTGGTCCATGCAGGGAATTTCAGAGCACAAACAGGCCCTTCTATGCGACCGCATTCATTCCTTCTATGCGGTCGCATAGAAGGAAAAAGTGGCGAGATTCCGAGTTTCCTATTTCGAATCCAACACTTATGGTAATGACTTGGGGACTCCTATATAAGCCGAATAACGTCCAGAAGCTAGGGTTACGCCTTTCTAGAGAGAATTTCATCCTTTTGAGGCAAGAACAAAGGCTAGGGCAAAGATTTTCACATCAAGACCAAGGATTTCAAGCTTTATTTCTACGAATTGGGTGATGTATTCCCTTATTTATTTATTTCTTTATTTTAATTCAGTTATGCTAGGCTAGTTTCATTTGTGCTAGGTGAACGATGAACCTCGTATTGTAAACTTCTAATTTCTTATTTTGCAATTTGATTCTAAACATATTTGTTGGGTGTTGAATGGTTTGTATTCACGTTATCGTCTCCATAATTATATGCGCAATGATTATGTGAGTTTGGGTGATCTATTTCATGCATTCGAGAGAAGGGGAATAGATTCTACAAGATACAAATCATCGTAGGGTTCGATAGGGGATAGAGATATACCGCTATGCTTTACGTGAGTCTTTAAGTGTTCACAAAAATCCATGCTTTCTTGTATATTTGCATTTGTCATAGAGATATAGTCAAATGGTATGCGAGAATAGGTTCAACTCTACTCGAGAGAGATTGTTGAATAAAATAGGAGCATTGATTCTTCAGCCGACGCATTGTGTCATCAAGTTGTGAAATAGGGATTAGAGGTGAGTTTACGAGGGGATTCGGGAACCTAGTACGCTTTTCATACATATATTTTCATCAAACATTCACATTTGGCATTCCATTAGTTAATTTGCATTCAATTTCATAATTTTAGTTCAATTTAGTAAAAATTCACAATTTCATAAAAATCTCTTTGGATTCGTTTACTTTAGGTTAGGGTCGAGATAAATAATATCTAAACTACTCAATCTTCGTGGGAACGATACTTGGACTTTAAAACCCATTTTTATTACTTGAACGATCCGTACACTTGCGGTAATCAAAGTCGAACACTTTTTCGACCTGTCACCAACTACACTTAATTTCAAACTCGTGCTGTTATACATCTGAAATAAATGAAATCAATATAATTAGCAAGCAGGCTACTTTTGTCTTATGCCACAGAATATTACTTTGTTGATTTTGGTACCAAAGACATTAATTTATGCAGGGTTACACAGCTTTCTTTGTTTTCTCAACATAACCTATTAATTCTAACTTCATAGCATGATATAATTTCTTATGGCTTTTATGCAGCTTAAAAAGCTTGTGAGCTTTGAAACTAACAGCATGTCATTTGTTTCAGGCAACTCTTAATGATTCATTCCTGGCAGATCTTGATGACTTGTCTGATAATGAGGCTAATCTTGTGAGTATATTGCATTTTCTTTTTCTTCTATCTGTATATGTTCGCTTGCAGATAGAATCCATTGTGAATGTAAAACTTCTTTGGGTAGTTGTGGTTTCTTCATGTTTATTTGCAGTTCAGACTTCTGTTATTTTTTATGGCATAAGGTTGAAAGTGTTTTCCTTCCAGGATGAGAATAATGGGGAAGATGAGGACATGGAAGAAGATGTAGATGGGGACTTAGCAGACATAGAAACACTTAATTACGATGATCTGGACAGTGTTTCAAAACAACAGAATACCCAGCGCTACACTGATATTATGCAGGTTTGTTTAGTTTTTATCAGCTGTAGTTCATTGTCTTGTATTCCATATTCAATACACATAATAGCATGAAGAGCCTTGATGGTTATGATTCCTCTTGGGTGCAGTCATTGTTCTCATTTTTCTTCTATTGTTCGGCAAGCTATGTTCTTCTATGTATCTGTCCTATGTGAGAGTTTAGTATTCTCTCGCCCCGCCTCTGACCCTGCTCCTGCTGCTCAGCTAGGTATTTTTAAGTATACATTGATGGATAATTACATCTTTTGTTGCAGAAAGTCGAAGATGCACTTGAAAATGGTTCTGAAACATCAGATAAAGGAGTTGTTTTGGAAGATGATCCAGAGTATCAGCTCATAGTTGACTGTAATGCCCTGTCGGTTGATATTGAAAACGAAATTGTGATCATCCACAATTTTATCCGTGATAAGTATCGCCTGAAATTTCCAGAGCTTGAGTCTCTCGTTCATCACCCGATTGATTATGCTCGGGTAGTTAAAAAGATTGGGAATGAGATGGATCAGACCCTTGTTGATCTGGAAGGACTCCTACCTTCTGCTATCATTATGGTCATTTCTGTAACTGCATCAACTACCAGTGGCAAACCACTCCCGGAGGATGTCTTACAAAAGACACTTGATGCATGCGATCGGGCTCTTGCTCTAGATTCAGCAAAGAAAAAGGTCCTTGCTTTTGTGGAGAGTCGAATGGGATATATTGCTCCAAATCTTTCTGCTATAGTTGGAAGCGCTGTTGCCGCTAAACTAATGGGTACTGCTGGTGGTCTTGCCGCATTAGCAAAGATGCCTGCTTGTAACGTTCAGCTTCTTGGGGCCAAAAAGAAGAACTTAGCAGGGTTTTCAACAGCAACGTCTCAATTTCGTGTGGGTTATCTAGAGCAAACAGAAATATTTCAGAGCACTCCTCCTTCCTTGAGGATGCGTGCCTGCCGACTTTTGGCTGCAAAATCTACACTTGCAGCACGTGTAGACTCTACACGAGGAGATCCAACGGGGAAAAATGGAAGATCATTTCGAGACGAGATTCTTAAGAAGATTGAGAAGTGGCAAGAGCCCCCTCCTGCCAAGCAGCCCAAACCTCTTCCAGTTCCTGACTCTGAGCCCAAGAAAAAGAGAGGCGGTCGACGGCTGAGGAAGATGAAAGAAAGGTACGAGAGCTTTCCTTTCAGCCTATTCAAAAGATGAGCAAGATATCCTGTCCATTTTCTGTTCCTGAATTTATGCTTTTGAAAATCAAATAAGCTAATATACTCTTCATTTTTCATCAGATATGCTATTACAGATATGCGGAAGTTGGCCAACAGGATGCAGTTTGGAGTTCCAGAGGAGAGTTCTTTAGGTATTCATATCAAATCTAAGAAAATCTACTACAAATCATTATTTCATTAGGCAATTATAATTGTATTGCACTCATGAGTTGTATTCTTTTTTATGTTTTCGTTTTCTATATTTCCTGAACTTAAGGAATGAGAATATACATCATCAAGTGAAGGTGGTACAAATTGAGAATAAATTAAGGCAACGATGACTTAGGTGGTCAGTGCCTGCATTATGTAGATCTAAATAGGTTCCTCTTCATGCAAGTGATGCAATTTATTAGAAGAGGGAGAGGGGTAGACCAAAACTAATGTGGCCTCTTGTGGTTGCTAAGGATCTACTTGTATTGAATCTTCAAGTAGTTGTGGTGATTAATCCAAGGACTATTATTGACGTAGCCAATCTCGAATTTATTGGGAATAAGACTCATTTCATCATTTTTGTTTATTTAAATATACATTTCTTAACTAATTATTGACTTTCCATATAAAAAAACAACTTAGGGTGTGTTTGAGCCACATTATTTTGATAACCGTAAATGTCCGGGCCAGCTTGCGCGCACCTCGACTAATCCCACGGGCCCTGAAGTTTACGGTTGGATACTCACCTCAGTGGCCTTGAGAGGATTCGAACCGGTGACCATTGGGGAGTAAACTCAAAGCCTGACCAATTGAGCAACCCCTCAAGGTTTCCACATTATTTTGGAAGAATGTATTCTGGAATTGTAGATTGATGGAGAATGTGTAGTTGAAAAAGAAGGAAAAATTATGGATGTGATGGAAAATATTATTTTATTGAAGAATGTGGTTGAAAATGAGTAGAAGAATGAAAATGAAAATTTTAATGTGTACCAAACATGGGCTCAAATTACATTCTACTAGCATGCAAGTGACGTCTGTGCTGTGTTGTATATGATCTAGTAGTTTGATTTATATCCATATATCCTCCACTGCTTTTACCTTCTATTCACTGAGACCTGTTCTGTTAAGTTTCTAGAATAAAACACGTCCTCTTGTTTTCTACATTTTTTAACTGAAGTTGATTGCTTTTCATGCTTTGATTTGGGCTGTGCACCAGAGTCAATGTACTGTTTTCTCACTTTTCTGATATCTCTTGAAGGCGATGGGCTGGGGGAAGGATATGGAATGCTTGGTCAGGCCGGAAATGGCAAGTTACGTGTATCAGTTGGTCAGAGCAGGCTTGCTGCCAAAGTAGCCAAGAAGTATGTTGCTTAAGCTCTTCTTCTCTCTAATGTTTTGTACTGCTATGACGGTTTCCGTGGATATTCACATTTTATTTACTGTGATTAGAAATTGCATATTATTATATTCATGTTTTTTCTACGTTTAAATTATTGTTACCAGCATGAGGTTATGGGATTCCAATTATTTTCAGGTTCAAGGAGAAGAATTATGGAAGCAGTGGGGCTACTTCGGGACTGACTTCAAGTTTGGCCTTCACTCCTGTGCAGGTATGATGCTCTTGAACAACTCAACTCCTTTGTTGGTTTTGTACTTTCATTAACTAAGCCTTGAAAAGGAAAGACGCTGAATATAAGAGGCTAATTTGCAGCAATCCTAACCAATTTTCACCCCCTTTTTGCATTTTGTCCCAAACCTCCGTTTCTTGGCTTCCTTGTCTCAACCTTCCATTATTGGGAGCCCTTGGTCGTTAGTTACAGTTACCGTCCAAAAAAATTCCGTTAAAGGCCAAGTAAAAGATGGATTTTCCCTTGAACCTGAAGAACAAAAAATAAAATAAAATTAAAAAACACTATCTTCCTTGCATCCTTGCAAGCCTCCTAGCTTATCTAGTCCTTAAGCAGGGCCGGCCTTAAGATTTTGGATGTCATATATGACATTTTAAATTTGTGCCCCTTCCATGAAATTAAAAAAATATATAAATATTTCAATAATATTATATCATCGTAAAATTATAATATTTAAATACCATTTATATTTTTTAAATATTGTGAATAAGAAAAGTACAAATAAAGTTCAAAATCACCTCCCAAACTTCATCAAAATTCATGTCATCAACAAAGAACCATTCATGCTCCTTAACTTTTCTTACAATTCCACGTAAAAAAACTTTGAAATTAGAAACATCAAATACTACATGTAAACTTTGAAATACAAATCATGTACAAATATTTCTTCTCGCATTTCTTGAAGCAAACTAACTGATTAAACTTTCGTTTCTAGCAAATCCTGTCCAATAGATATTAAAGCTATGTCATTCAATAGTTCTTATAGTATGGTTGATTGTAAATAAGATTTTAATAACTTCAATTTTGAAAAATTTCGATCAGTAATATTTTATAAGTAATAAATGTATTTAAAAAGCGATCCAATATTTTCAAATAAGTCAATATATCAAAAGTTGTTTTTATTCGTTTTGGTGTTTCAAATAAGTTAATATATCAAAATTATCTTTGTTTCTTTTGGTCAAAGATTTCGCAAAATTTTCAACTCTTAAAGCAAATCTTTGCCATCAAGATTGCAAAAATTTACATATCTTAGAATAATGTTAAGATAATCACAACATGCTTTCAAAACAACACCATACAATGCGTTTAATTTGTTAAAAGAAAATAGAAATCCAATTGTTTTTCATATTAATTGATTTGATCAAAACTTCATTAAGGTGATTCAATTGTTTGATCTACTATATAAAGGAAATAATTGGTTATGAAAGAATCTTCAAGTGGTTGTGTATCATCTACAATGACATTTTTATCAAAACGTTTCTTCCTATTAATAATACTTTTTTCTCTTTTTCCTTTTCCTCGACATTATTTAAAGCATAATACTATTTAAGAAAATTATAACTAGTCAATTATATTATTCTTAGTTTTAATATCTTATACAATTGTATATCATACCAAGTCAAATGCATACAATTAGTAAGGAAATAATTCATAAATAAAATAGTTAAGTCTAACACATTGAAATTAGCTATGAGGGAGTCTAAATCATCTGAATCATTTCTCTTGCTTTAATAAAAATACCTTATTATGATATGTATTTAGGAATAAGAGATACAACAATATTAAATAAAAAGACACCACTTGTCTATCTTTTAACTCATTTTTCATAAATATTGTGTCATTTAACTTCACATGATAATTAAAATTTTTAAATTTAAAATTAATATATATATATATATACACACACACACATTTTGTAGGATCTACTATTCATTTCTATCACATTATTATCTTAGTAACTTATAATTTATCCACTCACTCACTTAAGGACGGAAGCGGCCTTGAGAGTGCGTGAGTTGAGCGATCGCACAGGGTCTTAAAAAAAAAATTGGCACCTTGTGCGGTCGTTCAACTGGCGCACTCTCAGGGCCGCCTCCGTCCTTAAGTGAGTGAGTGGATAAATTATAAGTTACTAAGATAATAATGTGATAGAAATGAATAGTAGATCCTACAAAATATGTGGTTAAATAAAGTTTGACTTTGAAAAGTAAATTACAAGTTACTTTTTAGGTTTCCCAAACATATGCTAAATATTCATACGTAATTACCATATATTATTGTTTTGTCATGTTTAGATTAGGTGTTATGTTTGTTTAGCACAAACTCTTGATTTGTTTCCCCTCTCACCCCACCCCCACACACAGGGCATAGAGCTTTCAAATCCTCAGGCACTTGCAAACCAGCTGGGTAGTGGAACTCAAAGTACCTATTTTTCGGAAACTGGTACATTTTCAAAGATCAAGAGAACTTGAAGCTCTTAGAGAAGTGAGCATGTTTCAAGTTAATGTTGTATTTGTGTCATTATTTTCGTTAGTTAAATATTCGGATATTTTGGGTAACGAGAGTTGATATCTTGATATGTGAAGAGTTTTTTTTTTTAGCGAACAACAATAATTTTTTTTTTCCTCGGATAATACTGTTGGTGTTAAAATTGTTGCAATAAATGATATTTCCAGAATTGACTTGCTAATTAGTATGAAAAGAATATAACAATTTAAACGAGTAAAAACAGAAAGCTTAAACAATTACAGAATTCGGAATGAGGATGATCGAGGCGAGAACTAGACTCTCTGTCCTTAAGACGTTTTTACCATGTCACACGGTGCTTACGGTATGTGGTAAAGCGTCTCCCAATATACAACGATCAAACACTAGCAGAAGCAGCACTTCGACTGCAAGACAGCGAACCAGAATAGAGGTAGTCTCTAAGACGAATGCAGGAAAGAAAAAGTGCGATGAAGACTGTATGCAGTATGAATTCGAGTGGTTTTTGGTGTGTCGAAAATGAAAGCCTAAGGACCCTTTAAATAGAGGAAGGAGTTTGACGGCTGAGCCTCGTACAACTCCCCACCTTGAGCATGTTCACCACTCATGCCTTAATCAATTGACGGTTTAAAGAAAAATCGTGAAAGGGAGGGAATTAAATAATTGAATTCAGATAAAATTTAAATAAATTTTATCCAAAAAATTAATATTGACCCGCCCAAGCCCAATCCCAATCCCGAGCCCAAGCCCACGACCCGACCCGACCCGAGCTCGAGCTCGTGCCGTACCGAGCCGAGCTAGCCGGTCGGACGGACGGCGGTGGCGACACGCGCGCGTGTGACCTTCGGTTAGTCTAGACATTGTCTAAGACTCCCCCCTTTCAAAAACTATTGGTACTCCTTGAGGCCCAAACCCATTTCCAAACTTGATATTTATTAAGTGGTTCAAGGTTGTGTTTGCAACCTATGTGGGATTGGAACAGTTTTCCAATTATTTCCCATTTATTCCTCTTATTTATTGTCCAACTTTCAACCATAATTTCTTATTCATATTGAAATGGTTTTTCACAATTAAATATTCTACACTCATCTACTCGGAACGTAGAATTTAATTGAACATTTATTTCGACAATTCGAACATTGGGTTCCACTTAAAATTGTAGTCAAAGTTGACCCATTTGGCACCATTTCCAACAATCCCCCACATGAATGGAAATTATCATGACTATGCAATGCAGACACGAACAGAGAGTACAGGCGAAAGACTTATTGCATCATGAGAGGTAGCTTTTGGCTTTGAACCTGCCTTAGTGGAATACTATCGAGTTTACTTGGCTAATCAGTGAACTGATGTCTCGAACTGTTCAACCGTTGGTGTAAACTAAGGCAACAGTATCCACACAATAATCTTTCTATTCAATTCTTAGGTTCTCATAGTTGTGTTCATTTTGGCCCTGAACAATCCTTGGGATTTATAAGTGCTTTAGAGAATATTAAGCCCCAAATTCTCATAGGAGCGGGCCCACTTCACACTTAAAGGAATGGTCAAGTGCTTAACTGAGTCTTAATAACTTAGTTGTCCCATTGAACCAAGATCTTGGGATCTCCAGTCAATAAGGTTGGGTTACCATCGTTAAGATTCATGCATGTTCGGCTTTAATCCCATTCCCTTTGATAGATAATATACTTGATCTCTTGGTAGGCCTTTTGTAAGCGGATCCGCAAGATTCTCCTTTGATTTCACATAATCAATGGAGATAATACCATTTGAGATCAACTGCTTTATGGTATTGTGTCTACGACGTATATGTCTAGACTTACCATTATATATGCAATTTTGTGCCCTTGCAATAGCTGACCGATTGTCACAGTGAATACTAATTGCAGGCACCAGCTT
The DNA here is from genome assembly GCA_019097785.1 of Fraxinus excelsior. Classification (NCBI taxonomy): domain Eukaryota; kingdom Viridiplantae; phylum Streptophyta; class Magnoliopsida; order Lamiales; family Oleaceae; genus Fraxinus; species Fraxinus excelsior. Next base: position 13,097,952 of record CM032629.1, read on the forward strand.
AGGCTAACACGGAATATCCTCTAAGAAGTTACAAATCCATTCTGCTTCTTCTCCAGCTTTATCTAAAGCTACAAACTTCGATTCCATTGTTGATCGAGCTATGCAAGTTTACTTTGAGGATTTCCAAGATACAGCCGCATCACCAAGTGTAAATACATAACCACTTGTGGATTTAGAATCTTTCATATCAGATATCCAATTTGCATCACAGTATCCTTCTAATACTGCTAGATATCTCATATAATGTAATCCAAATTTTAAGGTATATTTTAAATATCGAAGTACCCTATTCAATGCCTTCCAGTGATCATTGCTTGGATTACATGTAAACATACTCAATTTATTAACTGCGAATGCAATATCAGGGCGTGTGCAGTTCATTAAATACATCAAACTCCCAATGACCTGAGAATATCTTAATTGATGTATAGGTTCACCTCTATTTTTTGCTAAGTATAAACTCGTGTCTACTGGAGTTTTGACGGACTTTCATAAAAAACTCCAAATCTCTTTAGCACAGACTCAACGTAATGAGATTGTGAAAGAACAAGGCCGAATTACATCTGCTACACCCATGTCCTTCATGTCAAAATGTTTTGTTAACATTTTCTTAGTAGACATAATGATATCATGATTGTTACCTAGAATTAGCATATCATCCACATATAAGCATACTAAGACATATGCTGTCGGTGTACTCTTATTATACACACACTTATCACACTCGTTAATTTTAAAACCATTTGACAACATTGTTTTGTCAAATTTTTGGTGCCACTGCTTTGACGCCTGTGTTAGTCCATAT